>CM040398.1:36825024-36842524 GCA_022702515.1 Ilyophis sp. 1 JC-2022
CACATACACACAATTAATAATAACAAGCAGTTACTTGGTAGAGAAGACCGTGTTTATATCAAAACAATGAGGACATTACAGAAGTGAAATACAGCAAGATGTACAAACAGAATTACAGTCAAACAAATGTTCCCCTTGGTGCCTTAGCAACTCTTGGACAATAACTTATAATACAAACACAGAATGAGAACATATTTAGAGTGTATTAGGGCCGGGCCATGGAGGCATCGGAATCATTATCTGCAATACTAACAGTGTATTAAGATTATTTCTGTTGTGTCCACAGTCGGGTCAGAGGGGCGTAAAGAGGGGGGGGCAGAGGGGCACATGGAGGTGTGAGAGGGGGGGGGGGGTGGGGGCAGAGGGGCACATGGAGGTGTGAGAGGGGCAGAGGGCACATGGAGGTGTGAGAGGAGGTGGGGGGGTGTAGTAGAAAGGTTTGGCGGGAACTGAACTGGTAACAAAGGCTCCGGAATTGTTATCCAGCTGAGGTGCTGCCGTTGTGCCGTTGATCAAGGTACTTAACCTAAATCTCTTCAGTAAACATATCCAACGTAACGTCATGTAATGTAACCTAATTTAATGTAAAGTAACGTAATGTATTGTAACATAAGGTAATGTAATGGAGGTTGGATTAAAGTGAGTTAACAGGAGAAGGAGTCATGCAGTGACATCACAGAGTGGAGAACACTGTGCTGGTGCTCATCTCATGCAGTCAGTGTTAAGGTGGGTTATAGAGCGCAGAATCAGGCAAGGAGTACAGGGGCAGGCAGGGACGGCACTCTCTGAGCTGACAGGCATCTTTATCCACAACCTTGTGACACTCTCCAGGGCTTTGGGGGTACAGGACACTCTCCAGGGCTTTGGGCGTACAGGACAGGACAGAGGTGCAAAGTCCAGGGGTCAGAATGTAAAGGTCATGTGTTTCTTCCATCCATGAAGTCAGCCAGCTGATTTCACAAATGAGTTCCACCTCCTGGCTGAAGAATTGTGCTAATGAGAAAATCCAGGTGATTGGAACAAAACATTGGGGAGGGAGGAGCTTTACTTTATGAACCTGGATTTTACACCTCTAACACAGGGTGAGGGGAAGAAACTCCGCCCGACCCGACCATGACACACACCTATGGGGAGGGGTGACACTGTGTTCTGTGACGGTTATGAATGAAATTTAATTAAAGTGAAGGGGCCTCCCTGCCAGAGTCCCCACCTTAAGCTGTGTTATTAAATCTTCTCTCTGTTTCTAATCACTCAGTCAATATTACACCCGCACAGCTGTTCTGACACAAACCACACACTCATACAACTCATACACTTTTCTGTCTACTGACACAAACCACACACTCATACACTTTTCTGTCTACTGACACAAACCACACACTCATACACTTTTCTGTCTACTGACACAAACCACACACTCATACACTTTTCTGTCTACTGACACAAACCCACACTCATACACTTTTCTGTCTACTGACACAAACCACACACTCATACACTTTTCTGTCTACTGACACAAACCACACACTCATACAATTTTCTGTCTACTGACACAAAGCCACACTCATACACTTTTCTGTCTACTGACACAAAGCCACACTCATACACTTTTCTGTCTACTGACACAAACCCACACTCATACACTTTTCTGTCTACTGACACAAACCCACACTCACTCTTTTTTGTCTACTGACACAGTCACATTCATACACTTTTCTGTCTACTGACACAAAGCCACACTCATACACTTTTCTGTCTACTGACAAACCCAAACTCACTCTTTTCTGTCTACTGACACAAACCCACACTCATACACTTTTCTGTCTACTGACACAAACCCACACTCACTCTTTTCTGTCTACTGACACAAAGCCACACTCATACACTTTTCTGTCTACTGACACAAAGCCACACTCATACACTCTTGTCTGTCTACTGACACAAACCCAAACTCACTCTTTTCTGTCTACTGACACAAAGTCACACTCATACACACTTTTCTGTCTTCTAACACAAAACCAGACTCGTACACGCTTATGTAATTTGGCACAAAACCACACTGACTCATACACTTTTTTTTCTGTCATTTTACATGAGACCACATGGGACACAACATCTTTTGGCACTAGACTACATTACCCATCAAACCGTCCACTTCCTGCGGGACAATGAACTCTGGGGAAACTCCAGTCGATACTGTAAACAGATTGCAACAGCAGCGGTCGTAAGTAGACGCCAATAGGGCAGAGAGAGACAGGAAGAGGTTAATCTATTCTCCTGAAGAAGGAAGTGTATTGTCCCTAAAACCATGGCTTCATTGTCCCAATCATCATTGATTGATGTCAGTTCAGTCAGTTTGTAAATTAAATTGAAGTGCTTCTTCACTCGTTTGTTGACAGCTGAAATATAAGGCCTGAGCAGTTTGCTGATTGATACTTCCTGCATGTCCAGTACGCTCTGTGGCTTGTGAGAGCCAACGTGGGTCTCCTGTTTCGCCGGAGTTCACACTATGAGAGAATCTCTGCTTAGAAGAGTGCTCTGTTAAAAAAACACCAGAAGCCATGTTAGTAATGTGCACCTCAGCAATCCTGCCACCATCCAGCTCATCTTCTGTTAGTCAGGTCTGCCAGGAACACAGAGTGAGAAACCATGGCAATCATGCAGCATGTGTTTGATTAGTCAGGTCTGCCTGGAAGAGCGTGAGAATCCAGAGCAATCATGCAACTCATGTGCTGTTAATTAGGTCTGTCTGTGAGGTCACTAAGCCGAGACAAGGACCGTACACTCAAACGGCCCTGGCTGTGTCCGAATACGATCCCTTCACCTGTTTGAGGGCGCATATTTATTTTGTCAAAAAGCTTTTGAGTAAGCGACTTTTTCTCACAAATGGGGGGGCTTAAAATCCCAGGATGAAACCCTTATTTCCGGGGTTTTGTTGAGGGGATTCAGGAGCACACTCACCCACAGAACTGTGCACTCATCCCACAATTTCGGGAAGTAAACCGGAAGTAAAAACTACAACTTGTGGTATGGGACATATTACGAATTACTCTCTTTTTATTTTTCTATCTATCTACACTTTGTAACCATTGTAATATGTAAACCGATTGATATTCTCAATAAAATAAAAAAATAAAATAAAAAATATATACATTACAAACTACTTCCTCACTAGTTTTGTAGGATTTCTTTTGCACACTGCTTGCAAAATGAGGGGACAGGGCACATAGTAGACATGGGTCTGAGTGGACAGGGAACAGTGGACAGGGAACAGGGATCATATTCGGTCACGGCCCCCTCTTTTGAGTTTGATCCAGAAAGTAAACTAAACTGGAGACATTGTATTTTAATAAAAAATAAGTGGATATCCATTGAAAAGAGAAACGCTCATTTAGAATCATGTCAAATATTGTTTTGCATCCATCTGCAGCACATTTTAATTTTAAGTGATCTGGTTGAAATTTATTTGGTTTTTGATTGTAATGTTTCATTTTAATTTGCTCCTGACTATATATTAAAATGCCTAACATTTATAAACAAACATCTACAAAAATATCCGCTAAGTTTCTTAGCAAAATTAATACAGCGACAAACAAGGGCAAAAATATATATGTTCTTTTCAAATTAGCACTTAAATTATCTTAAAGTTTAAAGTATAAACACAATTCAAACTGGTAATAAGTCCAGCTTATTAGATCAGAAACAGAGTCTTCTCATTGATTTATATTCTCCATATTGGAATTCAGTCATTGTACGATGTCTTATATGACTGTTCTGTCCACTGTAGGTCATAACATGTGTCCTGTCTGTAATTCACTTCTACAGGAGCGGAGCCAATGTAGCTTTTCTACAGGTAACTCACCAACTTTCTACAGGTAACTCACCACTTTTCGGGGTTTCTCCCGTTCCTCCCTGTGTTCCTGCAGGGTGTGGGAGAGTCCCTGGTTGGGACGGGTGTAGGAGAAGGGGCGGGGAACGGTCTCGGCGGTCCGGTAACGCTGCGCCTCCAGCTCGCAGTAGGGAGGAAGCGTGTCCTCCTCCTCTGGCCGGTTGCTAGGCGACCTGCTGAGGTAGCAGTCGCTGCTCTTCTTAGAGCTGGCCTTGGAGGGCGTGTCGCTGTGGAAGCTGTCCTCCTCACTCCGCCCGCCTCGCCCGCCAGCCCCGCCCCCCCGCGCCTTGCGCTCCAGCACGCTGCTCAGGAAGGCGTCGTCGTACGCCTGGCCTCCCCGGGCGTGTCGAGGCGGGGCGCGCTCGCTTTCGCCCGTGTCCCGACGCTTGCGTGGCGAGGGAGGGGGGCGGTCCCATTCCCGGTCGCGTTCCCGTTCCCGATCCCGCTCTCGTTCCCGCTCCTTCCTGTAGCGATCGGACTGGTGGCGCTCCAGCCAGGCCTCGGGGTCCTCCTGGTCGGCGTAGCGATGCGGGCCATCCCGAAAGGGAGGGTTGTGCTCGCGTTCCTGCAGCTCCAGGTCATAGTCCCGAAGCTCTCCCCTCCGCCCCCGCTGGTGGTAGGTCTGGGCAAACTCTTCCAGCTCATCCAGAGATCCCGTACGGTCGCTCGCACGCAACACCTTCCTCTGCAGGTGCTCCGAGCGCGTGTTCCACCTGCTGTCACATGACCAAACACACTTTCAAAACCGCAAGACACACTCACAAATAAACACTGTGCGCTTACACGGGCACACACACATACACACACGCTCACATATAAACACAGTGCGCTTACACAGACACACACACTCACAAATAAACACCATGCACTTGCACGGACACACACACACATACATACACACTCACAAATAAACACCATGCACTTACATGGACACACACACACATACACACACACTCACATATAAACACAGTGCGCATACACAGACACACACACACTCACAAATAAACACCATGCACTTGCACGGACACACACACACATACATACACACTCACAAATAAACACCATGCACTTGCACGGACACACACACACATACACACACACTCACAAATAAACACCGTGAGACAATTTCATGTCTGCCAAAGTTTGGGGGCACGTGTGGGCAAATAAAAGACAACACAGATCTCTCCATCCTGCTCTCTGCCTGCCAGACGACTGCTTCCTTATGATCTTAGTTTTTCCCCCAATCTTTTTGGACAATTGCAGGTCCCCCTTCTTATTGTGGGAAGCTCTGGATCATCCCTTTATTTCTGTTTATTTCATTATGCTGTTCAGTCCATGCTGTCTGTCCTGATTTATGTATTTCAGTATATTTCTTATGATAAACGACATCTGTCGTGTTAAAGCTACGAAGGTCCTCTGGTAAGGCCCTCTACGGTAAGCTAGGTTATCTTGGGCCATATCACTCCCCAGCATAGACAAATTCAGTGCTGATATAGACTCATATGAGAACACTGGAATTTGTTCATTCCTGACACAAACATATGCGCACATATACACGCACATGCAAGCACACACACACACACACACACACACACGCACACACGCGCGCACAGTTCACACAGATAATCTGCTCTGACCTCCAACTGATGGACAAATAGCAATATAATACAAATGGCTGTGACCTGTATTTGTACTGTTTCCACTTTGCACTAACAAAGGGACTTATACTCTGTAAATGTCCTCAGTCCCTGTCTATCCCAGGTACCTGCTCTGCCTGTAAATGTCCTCAGTCCCTGTCTATCCCAGGTACCTGCTCTGCCTGTAAATGTCCTCAGTCCCTGTCTATCCCAGGTACCTGCTCTGCCTGTAAATGTCCTCAGTCCCTGTCTATCCCAGGTACCTGCTCTGCGGATCGTCTTCTCGGTTGCCACGGTGAGGATGGCGGGCTGACCGGCGAGTCTGGGAGGACGAGGCGGTGCGGAAGTCGTCCAGCTGGTCGCCCTGGTCAGAGATGGGCGGCAGGGCCTTCCTCTGGACCTGCCTGTAGGACTGGCGGAAGTCCGAGTCGCCCTCGTGGAGTGAGCTCAGCTCCGACAAACTGCTGGCTGCGGAGACAAGACGTTGCCATGAACACCAGGTCTACTGACCACCAGGGTCACTCTTCCCATCCTCTACACCTTACTGTAACCCCCAGTGCAGGGCAGACCGCCCCTCTGACCTTTTCCCCCGGTCCACTGGATCTAACCTGCATCAGGTGACCTTTGGACCTGGAGAGAGTATGCTCTTACCTGTGACCTGGTAAGATGAGCCAGTGAGCTCTCACATGCACAGCTCCAATCTGGCATCCCCCTTCTTTCTCTTTGGAATGTGAAGCCAATGGTTAGCACGTATTTTTAAACGTGTTAAAAAGCAATGACTAAGTGCACTTGCGATCATTCCTCTGCTAGTTATGGAAATGCAGTGAGCAGTACAGGCTGTGGGAGTGTAAAAGCCGTGGATAGAGCTGTTGTGTCTCCGTGGTGACGCTAGGAATTACAATGTTTACAGACGGAGGTCAGGTTTGTAGACACTGGAACAGACAGCACTGGCAATGAAGGTCATCTTTCTCTCCAGTATCCAAACACTCAGTAACCACACACACCACACGCACATGCACACACACACGCGCACGCGCGCACACACACACACACACCACACACACACCACACACACAGGCTGATAGTGATTGTGGATCGTGCTGGTGGTGGGTTATCGAGAAGCTCACATTGGTGGCAGGACCTGTGGGCGGGATCGAACTGCGCCAGCTCCTTCTCTACATGGTACACAACCTTCATAGAGTCCTGATCCTTATTGGCCTGGAGTCGATACCCACTGTGCACTGCGGGGGACAGAGAGCACCCACAAATTCTGTCTCGTACACACGCTCAGAAAAGACACACAACCATTCATTAACCCTTTAAAATCACAAATACAGTATGTGATTAGAATGTTCTTAACTGGACATTCTAGCACTGCGTGTATGGAGGAAAGTTGTGGAGGCGGAGTTTGTGTGTTGTGACAGCGGGGGCTATTTCTAATCATGGCTATTCCACTTTAATTCCACTTACTTCTGGATTAATGCAATGATTCTATTGAATGTCTTTATTTGACATGTTTGTGTGTTGTCTATGTCTTTTTTTGTTGTTGCTGGGGCTACAACTGAAGTTCCCTAAAGAGAAATAAAAGTTATTCTATTCTATTATAATCAATGTTCCAGAAAAGTTCTAGAACACTGACATAGAATTTTGAAAAAACATTTGAAAAAAACCTACTCTTCAAAGGGTTAATGGATGATTATTTCATTCAAGTTATTGAACTGGAAGAATTTATTGTGAAATAAATTATTAACCTGTGGTGTGTAGCTATGCAGTAGCTGTATGTTTGCTGCTGGTAGAGGATTTGTTATTACATAACACATATCATATTCTATTCTGTTCCAGTGTGAGTCTGCATGGCTGTTTCGTTGCTCCAGTGTGCATACAGCTGTCCTGTGAGATGATATAACTTATTTATCCAGCCTGAGTCTTTATGTCTCTCGTATTGCTCCAGTGTGAGTTGGTATGTCTCCTTTATAGCTCCAGTCTAAGTCTCTGCGTCTCTTTAATTGCTCCAGTGTGAGCTTTAGGGCCAGAGGACTGAAAATATGGCCACTGACAGCAGGTTGAAATTTAGATTTCAGCAACACTCTTTCAACAACGTTACTTGTTATGGTTATTTCACATTATTACTGTACTGTTTTTAGGAATAGAGTATTAGGAGGACACAACATACAAGCTCAACTCACTGAGGCACAGATATGCTATCTGTGAGAATGAACCTGATAAAGGCTAAGTCCTAAAGAAGCTCCCATTTTCTCATATAAACTCCCACACTGGAACATTCTCTCCCACAACCCCCTCACCCTGTTGTGACATGTTGTCTGTGTGTGATGTCGCAGTTATCTCACAGCAAAAACCAAATCTTAACAAGCACTTTAATCTTATTATTAGGCTTTAGAATCTTATTTCTGTTACTTTTTTGCTAAATAAGACAAACTATCTGCCAGTGGGGTAAGATAATTTCACTTGTTAAGCAAAAGGTAACTTAAAATAAGCTAATATTTTTCCACTTTTGAAAAAAAAAAAAAAGAAAAGAAAAGATTTTAAGTCTCATTACACTTATGTTAAGACAGACATTTTTTGCAGTGCTGTGTGTGATGTCACAGAGTTGTCACGGGTTGCCAGATAGACACGGGAGATTTCACTCTGAAAGATACTTCAGCCTGAAGCACTCAGGGCAGTAATGTTGTAAATACAGTCAGCACTTGTACTATAAGAAAGTTGAAAAAGGACAAATTTTTATACTTTTTTCCACAATTATCTGTAAGAAATTGGTTTTACTGAAAATCTTTTTTTATTTTTTATTTAAGATGAACTACTTTCATCAATTGCACGATTTTTATTAAATTGTAAAAAGGTAACCTCACATCTCACTGGTGCAGACCAAGCTAAGTGCTGGTTTAACCTCACATCCCACTGGTGCAGACCAAGCTAAGTGCTGGTTTAATCTCACATCCCACTGGTGCAGACCAAGCTAAGTGCTGGTTTAACCTCACATCCCACTGGTGCAGACCAAGCTAAGTGCTGGTTTAACCTCACATCCCACTGGTGCAGACCAAGCTAAGTGCTGGTTTAACCTCACATCCCACTGGTGCAGACCAAGCTAAGTGCTGGTTTAATCTCACATCCCACTGGTGCAGACCAAGCTAAGTGCTGGTTTAACCTCATATCCCACTGGTGCAGACCAAGCTAAGTGCTGGTTTAACCTCACATCCCACTGGTGCAGACCAAGCTAAGTGCTGGTTTAATCTCACATCCCACTGGTGCAGACCAAGCTAAGTGCTGGTTTACAGCTTACAGTCTCATTCTCAGTCAGTAAAGCTCACCCCTGGGCGATATCCAGGAGGGCGTGGAGAAGCCGGGCGAGTGTGCCTGTGATGTATGCTGACCCCCTGGAGCACAGAACTCACCTCCAACAACATTATTCTCCATGGGCGGAGTAGCAGTCATCTTTGGGTCCATTATGGTGGAGGGGGCCACAGGCACCAGGCTGGGGACCCCAGGGACGTAGTAGGGGGGGTACATGCCCATGGGGGGGTAATGGCTCCCCTTCGCCGCCTTCCCTGCCTCGTACACTAAAGTACAGAAACACACAGGGGCTTATGAGTGCATACACCCTGAGACACCCTGCCCTGAGACAGAGCATATACACCCTGCCCTGAGACAGAGCGTATACACCCTGCCCTGAGACAGAGCGTATACACCCTGCCCTGAGACAGAGCGTATACACCCTGCCCTGAGACAGAGCGTATACACCCTGCCATGAGACAGAGCGTATACACCCTGCCCTGAGACAGCAAAAGTGCCCTTTAGGCTGCAGAATGTTTCTTTATTTTTTAACTTATGACAGGTGCAAATACGCCCCAAAAATTCCCCCTGGTATACTCAGTGATGGGGCAGTAGAACCCGGTATACTCAGTGATGGGTGCAGTAGAACCTGGTATACTCAGTGATGGGGGCAGTAGAACCCGGTATACTCAGTGATGGGTGCAGTAGAACCCGGTATACTCAGTGATGGGGGCAGTAGAACCTGGTATACTCAGTGATGGGGGCAGTAGAACCTGGTATACTCAGTGATGGGGGCAGTAGAACCTGGTATACTCAGTGATGGGGGCAGTAGAACCTGGTATACTCAGTGATGGGTGCAGTAGAACCCGGTATACTCAGTGATGGGTGCAGTAGAACCTGGTATACTTAGTGATGGGGGCAGTAGAACCTGGTATACTCAGTGATGGGGGCAGTAGAACCTGGTATACTCAGTGATGGGGGCAGTAGAACCTGGTATACTCAGTGATGGGGGCAGTAGAACCTGGTATACTCAGTGATGGGGCAGTAGAACCCGATATACTCAGTGATGGGTGCAGTAGAACCCGGTATACTCAGTGATTGGTGCAGTAGAACCCGGTATACTCAGTGATGGGGGCAGTAGAACCTGGTATACTCAGTGATAGGGGCAGTAGAACCCGGTATACTCACAGTGGCGGGGGCAGCAGCAGGTGTCGGGGCAGCAGCAGCAGGGTACGTAGCAGCAGCAGGAGTGAGGGCAGCACTGGCACCAGCAGATCCCCACCAGGAGGAGGAAGGACAAACTGCCCAGAATCACCACACTCACAAATACCCACTCTACAGGAGAGAGAGAGAGAGAGAGAGAGAGAGAGAGAGAGAGAGGGAGAGAGAGAGAGAGAGAGAGAGAGAGGGAGAGAGAGCGGGGGGAGAGAGAGAGAGAGAGGGAGAGAGAGTGGGGGAGAGAAAGAAAGAGAAAGAAAAGAAGGGGAGAGAGAGTGAGGGAGAGAAAGGGGGGGAGAAGGAAGGGGGGGTACAGAGAGAGGGAGAGATAAACTATTAGGGTGTATTTGGGCAGTGGTCTCAAACTCAGGCCTGGGGACCCCCATGTATGCTGGGGACCCCCCCATGTATGCTGGTTTTCGTTTCAACCACAATTGCAATTCCAGTATTTTAACAAGCTGTTAATTAAGGTGTTTTCTTTTCATGTTTAGAGGGATTATTTACCCTTGTAAGCCACATTATGTCACAAATAGATATGCATGCCATGAAGAATAAAAGCCCATGTTCACATTGTGCTTATTGTGCTATATTTCACACGATTACAAAAAGAGACGTCCCAAGCGATATTAGGGTACATCTGAACACAAACACAGCCTGGTGGGGACCTCCATCTTGTGTTGCTCCCATACAGGGACAAACACTCTATGCTGTTGTTTAAGGGCACAACCATCACAATTCTAGTTTTTTTTGGAGCACTTCGGAGCCACAACAACAATGTGCCTGTTGATGGGGAAATGAGTGAGAAACCAGGGTCCAGGATATACAAAAACACACAAAGAGAACAGGGTGAGGATTGAGGTATACTGTTAAACAAATACACCCAGCGCTTGGCCAGTGTGGCGACAATAAGCTGGGGGTTGAGCTGTGGACAGGAGATATATCTCCTTTATAACACTTGTGCCACAGACAGTATGGAGTACATTCTGAGGTGAAGCAATCACTGCTCCAGACAGACTGTGGCAAGCAATGACTTCAAGCAATCATCATTACTGCCATTCAGAGAGACGTACACACACAGCTCATCACATGACTCACCACTCTCATAGACAGTGAAAAGAATAACCGCTCTCACTGTTTTTATCCTATAATAGTGAAGGCGGTGGCAGATTTAGAAAACTAGGCTTGTAACTCAAAGTTTGCAGGTTCGAATCCCAGGGGGGGGGCATGGGTGTTGTACCCTTCAGCAAGGTACTTACCTGAAATGCTTCAGTAGAAATATCCAGCTGTATAAATTGATTGTATATAACACAATTTGTATCATTGCACAGGATACGTGTGTCTGTTAAATGCCAAAGTTCAACAGGAGCAGTGAAAGCGGCCTCACAGAGAGCTTAATAAAAAGGCCGTCTTTACAGTCGCCTGGATGTGTGGGCGGACGGACACCCAGGCAGACCATCAAAGTTCCTTTCATGTTCACTTTGAGATGAACAAGCAGCCGAATGTCAGCATCATTCCCTCACAGTTCTCTCTGATCTTCCAAGAGAAAGGAGGAGAGAGCGAAGAGTTTAACCAGAGTTTAACCCCCGCTGCGCAGAATGCACACAATAAATGCGCTGGTGATTCCTCCTCTTTCAGACGCTGCCTGAAGGGTTATCTACAGCTAGTGGAAGGGTCCGATTCTATCTGCACTTCAGCACTGACCCCACCCATTAATTACAACAACAAGACTAATGACACCCTTCCGTTAGACGGGATAAAAATGATCGCAAGACCACTTCACTGACTCACGGCTGTAGGCTGTAATTACATCCCAGTGTATGTCCATGTCACAAACACAAAAGTTCACTGAGTTACCGTTTTAATCAAACCTCCTGCATGCTTCTGTACCAGAAAATACTAGAAAAGAATAGAATTACGGCTGTAATCACATCCCGAGTTTATGTGGCCATTAAACAACATGAGATGAGTGAGAATGGAGGCGTTTTCCTCTCCTCTGATTGGCTGGATTGATTGTGGCAGTTAGAAGCTGGTCAGACAGGGAGAGAGAGCGGGAGGAAGGTGTTAGGATAGCGACAGGTGGATGAGACAGGTGAGGACAAACCCATACCTGGCATGATCTCCACATGGAACTCAGGCAGGAGATCGTCCAACGCACCTGTCTTACCTGGAAAAAGAAGAGCAGAGGTAAAGGACAGGACAGGCGTTAAGGGCAGTGGGGTTAGAGGTCAAGGGTCGGGGGTGAGGGCTGCGGAAAATAAAGAAATGGACAGGCTGACATAGCTGCATGCAGATGGCCACACGGACAGAAGAGCCATAAACACAAGTGAGAAACTGAACACTACAGGGCCTGTTCCAGAAAGCAGGATTATTGAGTTAGCTGGATAACAGCACTGAGTTAGCTGGATAACTGCACTGAGTAAAAACCCGGAACAGTTATTTTTACTTCAGTCCATGTTACAGATTTGAGAGGATTCCGGGTTTTACTCAGTGCAGTTATCCAGCTAACCCAGTAATCCTGCTGTGTGAAACAGGCCTCTGATTTAGATTCAATAGTATTTGTCCAAATTATATTTTACAAATATAGAGACCAAATTGCATTATTATAGATTATTTTCACTGTGCTGAAAGTGTAGTCTCTGGCTCTTCTGTCAGGTTAGCAGAGGTATGATGCAATGCCTTTCACACAGAGCAAGAAGAGGCTATTAATGAACACGTCTCCGTACACACTTTCACAGCATGAAACCCACTCAGTAGTCTAGTAGTCTGAGAACGGGTTCATACAAACTCATTCTGCAGTTGCTTTCTGTCGACCTGAAACAGAGTACTTAGGGCCTGCTACAAATCTGCTAAAGAGGAATAAATGTTTAACAGAAAATAACTTTATTTAAATGATGCAGCCAAATGTAAAAATGTGCATTTGTGTTGCATATGGCACAGTTACCTCACCAGGCTGCAACATTCATATTGCAGAAAAAAACTATTGTTGAGAGAGCTGCTACTCATGGAAACACATGCACTTTATAATTCATGCCTCTAAGTACATGGCGTCAGAATTAAATCCTAAACTCACATTAAAAAAAAGAATAGGGTTACAGGGTTATTTTGGAATGACCTGCATGTTCACAGTATGTTAGAACCCAGTGTAGCAGTCTCAGATATGAAGACAGATAGAATCCCACAGTCAGAAGCCGCTAATCGTGCTGTTTGTACCTTAATGTGCTTCACAGTGCACTTAACGCAAACCGCTTGCTCACCACGGATTACAATCTTAAACAAGCGCTACAACCACGCCCCCGCTATTCTTCGACTGGCTGGAGGTAATTTCAGCCGCTAATGTCCCACTGTAATACAGCCAGGCCCTTCTCTGGAGCCTGGGTCATACTGTTAAATGTATCCGCTAACATAGGGTTAGCCACAAAGGTCAGAGGTCAAACTATTCACTAGGGCTAATTTTAGTTGAGGCGCCATATTTCTGAGGGTTTACACACTCCATAGCAAGCACACACACACACACACACACACACACACACACACACACACACACACACACACACACAGTGGCACACTATGAGAGTCACTACTTTACCCACTAACCAATAACGAAAACCAACTAACAACTGAAAATGGTGACACGCTCGGAGAGCATTCTAAACTGGGAGCAGCTGCAAGCTCCACTGGCCACAGCAGACACAGTGACTATAGAAACAGCAGTTCTCTAAAACTCACTTCACACTACAGCGGCTGTAATCTCAGATCTAACTCCTCTCTCTCTCTCTCTCAATTCAATTCAATAATGCTTTATTGGCGTGACATATTTTGAAATATATATTGCCAAAGCGCAATAGTCAATTAAAACAACAACAGTCAGCAACAATAATAGTAATAACAACAACAATATATATAAAATTATAATTTAACAGACATAAAATATATCCTATTACTAGTAGTAATAGAAATACTATTACTATGAATAATTATATTATTAGATAAACAATATGTTATATAATTAAATATAATATATAATATAAATATACAGTATCTTATATAATTATTAATGAAACATAATATATAATACAAATATGTTATATAATTTAAAACAAATATATATTAATTGGTGGTGGGGTTAGGGGTCACTGCTGTTCCTCTTCCAGTGGCAGGTAGCCACATATTGTGCTGCCAATTTTGCACAGCACCTTACCTCTCCCAGGAGGATTTGTAATAATTGGGCCTAAGGTAGTCTGTCTCTGTCTGTCTCTGTCTGTCTCTGTCTGTCTCTGTCTGTCTCTGTCTGTCTCTGTCTGTCTCTGTCTCTGTCTGTCTGTCTGTCTCTGTGGGGCCAGTCCCCACCTCCTCCTGCAAGGCTAACTGAGTGTGATAAAGGGCCATTTGCACACAAACACAGCAGAAACAGCTTTCCTATCTCTTCATCCGTCTCCCCCTCCCATTGTGTAATTATGTTGTCATTATTGTACCAAGCGGTAAGGAGCTCATGCAGCACTTACAGTGCACTACAGACGCTTATATCGTCTAATGTAGTCTTTACTTTAATAGTATTTCATTTCTGTATAATGTATGCTTTTGTCTCCCTCCCCCTACCTACCTCTCTCTCTTTCTCTCCCTCTGTCTTTATACTTGAATTGGGAACATAGTACGGGTTTCATCAAAACACAGTTTTTGCTCTCAAGCACAAAAATATTTTTGAGCCAAGCTTGAAAGGTGAATCAGGCAATGAAAAATGAGAAATTAAATAAATTAAAGCTTTTCTACGTACAATGAAAAGGCGTTGTGTGACCAGCTGGTCTATGACACATGCGTGGTTAATATATGCTTTACAGGTTTTCCAGCGTTTAGCACATGCACTGTAGACTGAATACTGTTGCTTGATTTATGAGTGCATGTCTTAAAGAAAACTTGAAACAGCCAGAACAAAAAAAGGATTTGGATTGATATTGTTGCTTCAATACAGACACAGCAAAGTCCACTCCTTGCTCTCTCTCCCTCATTCTTTCTCTCTCAGTCTCTCTCTCCCTCTCTTTCTCTCTCAGTCTCTCTCTCCCTCATTCTTTCTCTCTCAGTCTCTCCCTCTTTCTCTCTCTGTCTCTCTCTCCCTCATTCTTTCTCTCTCAGTCTCTCTCTCCCTCATTCTTTCTCTCTCAGTCTCTCTCTCCCTCATTCTTTCTCTCTCAGTCTCTCTCTCCCTCATTCTTTCTCTCTCAGTCTCTCTCTCCCTCATTCTTTCTCTCTCAGTCTCTCTCTCCCTCATTCTTTCTCTCTCAGTCTCTCTCTCCCTCATTCTTTCTCTCTCAGTCTCTCTCTCCCTCATTCTTTCTCTCTCAGTCTCTCTCTCCCTCATTCTTTCTCTCTCAGTCTCTCTCTCCCTCATTCTTTCTCTCTCAGTCTCTCTCTCCCTCATTCTTTCTCTCTCAGTCTCTCTCTCCCTCATTCTTTCTCTCTCAGTCTCTCTCTCCCTCTTTCTCTCTCAGTCTCTCTCTCCCTCATTCTTTCTCTCTCAGTCTCTCTCTCCCTCATTCTTTCTCTCTCAGTCTCTCTCTCCCTCATTCTTTCTCTCTCAGTCTCTCTCTCCCTCATTCTTTCTCTCTCAGTCTCTCTCTCCCTCTTTCTCTCTCAGTCTCTCTCTCCCTCATTCTTTCTCTCTCAGTCTCTCTCTCCCTCTTTCTTTCTCTCTCAGTCTCTCTCTCCCTCTTTCTTTCTCTCTCAGTCTCTCTCTCCCTCATTCTTTCTCTCTCAGTCTCTCTCTCCCTCTTTCTTTCTCTCTCAGTCTCTCTCTCCCTCTTTCTCTCTCAGTCTCTCTCTCCCTCATTCTTTCTCTCTCAGTCTCTCTCTCCCTCTTTCTCTCTCAGTCTCTCTCTCCCTCATTCTTTCTCTCTCAGTCTCTCTCTCCCTCTTTCTTTCTCTCTCAGTCTCTCTCTCCCTCTTTCTCTCTGTCTCTCTCTTTCTCTCTCTCTCCCTCTTTCTCTCTCTCTCAGTCTCTCTCTCCCTCTTTCTCTCTGTCTCTCTCTTTCTCTCTCTCTCCCTCTTTCTCTCTCTCTCCCTCATTCTTTCTCTCTCAGTCTCTCTCTCCCTCATTCTTTCTCTCTCAGTCTCTCTCTCCCTCTTTCTTTCTCTCTCAGTCTCTCTCTCCCTCATTCTTTCTCTCTCAGTCTCTCTCTCCCTCATTCTTTCTCTCTCAGTCTCTCTCTCCCTCATTCTTTCTCTCTCAGTCTCTCTCTCCCTCTTTCTCTCTCAGTCTCTCTCTCCCTCTTTAATTTTCTCTCTCTCCCGTTTTTCTCTCTCTCTCCCTCTTTCTCTCTGTCTCTCTCTCCCTCTCTTTCTCTCTCTCTCCCTCTCTTTCTCTCTGTCTCTCTCTCCCTCTCTTTCTCTCTGTCTCTCTCTCCCTCTCTTTCTCTTAATCTCTGCCTCTCTCTTTCATTCCTCTCCGCCTGACCTCTTTCAACATGTCTGTTGTCATGGGAACAGCTTTAAGAAATGTCTTGCCTAGCACAATTGGCTCATTTTGGCAGCCTGTTCTTAATCTGACATGCCACAGCAATGGGAGAGGAAGACATAGCACTCCGGTTATTGAGGAGAACCTTTAACACACACTACAGCCATGCGAGTATATCAGCCTGTATATTGGGCATGTAGACAGGGAGCGGGTTAGCTGGCCAGAAACTCCCTGAGAAACAGCCTCCTCAACAATAGGCCCACTCACAGAGGATCAAAGGCCCAGCTCGCAACATGGCCGCCACTCCGCCGTAGCTATGGCAGCGCTTGTAGGTGCTCTTTGGGATGTGAACATTACGTGACACTCTGGGATAAAGACGCTTACTCAGAAACATACGCAAGCGGGCACACACACACGCACACACACGCACGCACGCACACGCACGCACGCACGCACACATACACACACAAACGTTTTAGCACACACACACCTTGAAGTAAACTAAACATGTGGATTGAACAGAATCTACAGTTTTGATTGAGGAAAGAGGTCAGTTTTCAATCCCAGTCTGCAGGTGTGATAACAGAGAGGGGAGTCGCTGTGAGAAAAGTTGAAATCCCGTGTACACTTACCCAGCACCAGTAACTCCACTTTGGCCTCGCTCTTGCCCTCGACATCGTCAGAGATGACCACCTTGCAGTAGTAAACCCCGCTGTCTCCCCACTGCAGCTGCCCAATGCGGAGGTCAGCCTCTACACAAGAAGAGCGAGAGATAGGGTCAAAAATCAAAGGTCATCTCTGGCTTGAGAGGAAGGGACTGTGGGCCAACACACTTTAAAAAACAACAACATGAACATGCACATGTGCACAGCTTACTCTCATAAACAGAAATTCTACTCTGCATAATTCTAGTTTATGGATATTTTTCAAGTCTATACTTTATACTTTAGACTCAGAGAACACTGCCCACCAGCAGCAGCCAGTCAACTAGTGCCCCTGGGAAACGTAGTTCCGAAGAACAAT
>CM040398.1:36847524-36870024 GCA_022702515.1 Ilyophis sp. 1 JC-2022
AATAATAATAATAATAATAATAATAATAATAATAATAATAATGACAATACTGTTGATAATGGCGATGTCCCGGCCTTTGTAGTGTTCGGCCAGGGTCATAGAGGAGCCCTGCCCAGAGGCGACGGGGCGGACAGTACGGGCGGAGTCAGAGCAGTCCAGCTGGGAGGAGGAGCCTAGCTCGGACCCCTGGATGCCCAGGTTCTCAGTGAAGCTGAAGGAGTCCTGCGTTCGATCGCGACAGTAAGACTTGTACCACCACTGCACCACGGGGACCTGGGTGGAGGGGCTGGAGTACTGGCACTGCAGCGTGACTTCCTGAAAGAGCATGGCAAACTTCCTCTCCTCGCGCACGCTCACCTGGACGCCATCACACCTGTGCGCTGACAGAGGGAGAGAGAGAGAGAGAGCTTACCACAGCGAGCAAAAAGCCAGAATCTGCAGGTCTAGAGGGGCAAGAATCTTGGTGGAGAAATGTTTTGACATAAATGTACTAGGTTCACCCCAATATATCTGATGTTTTAACCTCGATATAGCCTAGTTGGCTAGACAACTTTTACTTTACAACCAAATGTAGTCGGGTTTTCACCTGACGCCTAGACGGCATTTCACTTATTTTTCATTGACTTTTTACCACAAGAATGTTCACTGGGTGTAGTCAGACGATATTACCGCCTTACTCTGAGACACGTCTCTCCACTGGAAAAAAAGAAACGCTATCACCCAAAGGCAGGAATAAAAATTGAGATTTTGAATTTTGAGGCTGAATAAAAACAGTGTCTGGGTCAGTTGTTCTTTTATCCACAGATATATGATTAAAGGAGATTAGTGAGCCGATGTTGCAACATCAGCAGGAGCGCTGCTCCTGCCAGGGAGACTCCAAGATCCTTCCGGAGATTTCTGCAATTAAACACTGTGATCCTGGAGGCATTGTTTGTTTTCGTACTGTTCTTTTTAAAAAAAAAAATCTTAGCACCTTTTAACTTGTTTTATTTTAATCTGTACTGTAGCACTTTGAGATTTGTTTTAATGTAAAGTGCAATACAAATCAAATTTATTATTATTATTATTATCATTCAGAGTCATCACTCATATACCCCATTCACATTCCACACATAGTTCTACTGCTCTGAGACGCACGCACGCACACACGCACGCACATAGTTCTACTGCTCTGAGACGCACGCACGCATGCACATAGTTCTACTGCTCTGAGACGCACGCATGCACACACGCACGCACACACGCACGCACGCATGCACATAGTTCTACTGCTCTGAGACGCACGCACGCACGCACGCACATAGTTCTACTGCTCTGAGACGCACGCACGCACGCACATAGTTCTACTGCTCTGAGACGCACGCACGCACACACACACATAGTTCTACTGCTCTGAGACGCACGCACGCACGCACGCACGCACGCACGCACACACGCACGCATGCACATAGTTCTACTGCTCTGAGACGCACGCATGCACACACGCACGCACACACGCACGCACGCATGCACATAGTTCTACTGCTCTGAGACGCACGCACGCACGCACGCACATAGTTCTACTGCTCTGAGACGCACGCACGCACGCACATAGTTCTACTGCTCTGAGACGCACGCACGCACGCACGCACGCACATAGTTCTACTGCTCTGAGACGCACGCACGCACGCACATACACACACACATATGCAAACATACACAAACACACACAGTATATACTGTATATATATATATACACGGATACTCAAAAACGCACACGGGCACGCCACGCACATACCAAACCTGCACGCGTAGGAGGAGTCACTGCCCATTAGCCAGGGCACAAAACCCTACACTCCCTCAGACTGCTAATCATAAGAAAAACACTGACAGGCAAAAAATCATCTCGACTCAGACAGCAATGAAATTGCAGGTTGCATTTTAAACCTTACCTGTGAGTAAGAGTTTGTGTGTGTGTCTGAAGTAAGTACAGTAAGGTCTGTCTCACTGAATATACTCTTAAATGCCGGGGAATTACAAACCTGGTTTTAATTTGAATGATAAGTTGAATACATAAATGACAGACCAATATAAATTAACAAATACATAAGAAAACAAACGATGAATAGCAGAGCCAAGCAACACTGGTGCTGCTCTTTACAAATCACTTGGGTTCAGGCCACTTGCAGAGAGATTCATAAATCCACACACACACACTTATCTAAAAACACACACACACCTTAAACATCTGAACTGGCAGAGTAACCCCCCGGTGGGGGTGTGTGTGCCTATGTGTGTGTGTGTGCATGAGAGTGTGTATAAACATCTGAACTGGCTGAGTAACCCCCCGGTGGGGGTGTGTGTGCCTATGTGTGTGTGTGTGCATGAGAGTGTGTATAAACATCTGAACTGGCAGAGTAACCCCCCAGTGGGGGTGTGTGTGCCTATGTGTGTGTGTGTGCATGAGAGTGTGTATAAACATCTGAACTGGCTGAGTAACCCCCCGGTGGGGGTGTGTGTGCCTATGTGTGTGTGTGTGCACGAGAGTGTGTGTGTGTGTGTGTGTGTGTGTGCATGAGAGTGTGTATGTGTGTGTGTGTGTGTGTGTGTGTGCTTGAGAGTGTGTGTGTGTGTGTGTGTGTGTGTGTGTGTGCATGAGAGTGTGTGTGTGTGTGTGTGTGTGTGTGTGTGTGCATGAGAGTGTGTATGTGTGTGTGTGTGTGCATGAGAGTGTGTGTGTGTGTGTGTGTGTGTGTGAGTGTGTGTGTGTGTGTGTGTGTGTGTGTGTGTGTGTGTGCATGAGAGTGTGTGTGTGTGTGTGTGTGTGTGTGTGTGTGTGTGCATGAGAGTGTGTGTGTGTGTGTGTGTGTGCATGAGAGTGTGTGTGTGTGTGTGTGTGTG
The DNA here is from genome assembly GCA_022702515.1 of Ilyophis sp. 1 JC-2022. NCBI lineage: Eukaryota > Metazoa > Chordata > Actinopteri > Anguilliformes > Synaphobranchidae > Ilyophis > Ilyophis sp. 1 JC-2022. The sequence goes on from CM040398.1 coordinate 36,850,405, forward strand.
TGAGTGTGTGTGTGTGTGTGTGTGTGTGTGTGCGGTGCACAGTGATTCATCTGTGGGAGATTACTGGCCAGCGGTGTGAGATCCAGGTTCTCTGGAATGAGAGGTGGGGGGAGATAGGGGTTACAGAAGAGAGTTACTCTCCCCCATGGAGCGTCCGGCAGGGGGGGGGGGGGGGGGGGGGTGTGGGTGTGTGTGTGGGGGGGGGGGGCCGGAACGTGGGGTCCTCCAGTAAGGGTGGGGCCGCAGAAGAACATTCTCTAGATGTTTCCCAGGAGAGAGGAAAACAACAGGAAAGGGCTACTGGGCTGCCGTTTGCGCAGGTCTGTCCGAGGGCCCCGCTTTATTGCCTTTTGAAGAACAGCCTTTTATGGGGGGATGAGCGGTTGATAAACTGGGGGTGCCGTGTCTGCCAGCAGAAGCGCCGCGGCTAACGGACGTGCCCCGCTCCGCTCTCTCTCGCAGACCTCCATGCGCCCCCGCCTTTGTTTCAGCTGCATTGTTTGGCATTAGTTCACGCCCCAGTGGGGAGCTGAGAAAGCACCCCCCTCCCTCCCGAACAGAGGCCCGTGGAGGAGGAGGAGGAGGAGGGGGAGGGGGAAGGGGAGGGGGAGGGGGAAGGGAGGTGGGTGGAGGGCGTAAGACACCCCACCAACCAGATTAGATCGTCCGGCCTCAGCCGGGCGTGACGGCTTGGTCAGCTATTTCAAATTTAAACAAGAACCGTTAGGAACATCCCAGCCCATGCAGGGTAGTGTGGTGGGGGGGGATGTTGGGAGGAGAAGGCCGGGGCAGGATGGTGCAGTCGCCATGGGAAACCACACGTCACAAACATAAACTCAAGAGCTTGATTAGAACAAGAGTCAAACCAGTCCAAACCCCCTCAATCTGGACCTGTTTTATTGGAGAACAGCCCCCTCAGTCTACGATCTTTTTCACCCATCACTCAATCAACAGTTTACATGCAGCAAACCTACAGCGTTTAGAAACTCAGGCAAGCTACTGGTCACGGCGGTGTTCAATCCACTGCCTAAAACCTGCCACCCAATGCATTGGGTGCGTTCAGTCTACTGACCAGTACATAATCTACCGCTAAACGTTCACTCAAAATAAAGTCTACATTCATCCAAACTACCGTCTAATCCTACCCCCAAACTAACTTCTAAACCAAACCCATTTAAATACAGTACTTAAATCTGCTGCATGAACCTACACTCAGTACTACTTAAACCTATGTGCAATCTCCTGGCTACAGCTCCACAAAAGCTACTGCCTACAATCAATGTACTGCCAATACGCAACCCACTCTAAGTATAGCCAACTATACTTTATATATACATACTAATGCCCCATACATCCACACAAACGATAATTTGTCATTCTGCAATCTCATATAGTCACCTGGCCGATCAAGGCACTGCAGATCCTCCATGCTGGACTGCACAGAACACCGATCCACTTAAACGCACACCCGTTGTGCCTCAGCTAACTTTTGACCTTCCATGCCTCCAGACCAGCTGAGCTGCCCCTCAGCTCCACCGATCAGACACAGAAAAACTCAAGAGCCCAGATTTTAAATTGTAGGAAGGAGAGAGAAAGAGAAAGAACTATACAAGACGTACAAAACACAACTGCCGGACTATAGAAGAAGAAAAAACGTCTCAACCGCTCAACAAAACCTTAGATGACATCAAGGAGAGGTAATACGTCTACAACAACGTGAATCCAACGAGTCCATATTGTCAATGTTAAAAACAAGTACAGAGTAAAGCTGAAGAAACCTCTTTCTGATAAGCAAACTGGTAACATATCGACGCCTATTTGGCCCCACAAACATGTTTATGTGACATTTGCCTGACCAGTTTGGCCAAAGAAAATGGAAGTGACCATAAAATAGCCGGAAAAAAAGAAAGAATCTTCAGACTCCAAAAGAGAGGTGGAGAGTAGGGGTTAATAATAAAACCAGGAGCACGAGCCTAACGTTAGGCTACTCATTATGAGCCAGCATTGACCAACCTGTTACGCGTTTCAGCAAAAGACGAAATAACTCGGCTAATTTAATACATACCTATAACCCAGACCAAGGGAATCCATCGCATCAGTAACGAAACCATTTTCCCAGTAATAATTTATGCATTTGGAGTCGGTCTTCAATCCCCTGCGTTGTGCTTTTGCCTCATTCCTGAATCCGCTCGACACGGGAATAAGCAAGTGGACCTGTCAACCTCAGAAGTAACGGGAATGTACCATTTCTGCGACAGGTGTGTCCAGATTCTATCGCAAAACACGTGATCACACAAACATAACAAATGTCGCTTTGCATGTAACGGAAATTGCTATAATATAGGCTAAAGTATATTAAAAAATAGCATTACTCATTATTCTGGAAAATACAAACACTTATTTATGTCATAGCACACACAACCCCCCACACAATGTGTATGTAGTAGACGCGTAGACGGAACGGAGATGGAATTTTAGTTTAAGCGGAAAAGTTTCTTATTAAACTGATAGAGACTTTAGAAACCTTTGATGTGAAAGCAAGCAAAAACGAATGGAATTAGGGAGTAGTAGCCTAATGTAAGTGTGTAAAACGAAAAAGAAAAATATTGTCGAATGGAACGGTCAAGAAATGTGACATTGTTACTCACACACTAAATAGCAGGTACTTTCCCAATATTTATTTATTTATTTATTTATTTATTTTTATGACTGTTGCTCACGAGACGGACAGTTTTTTGACAACCGTTTACACACGTCTCGTGTTCTTAAAACGCTGGACTCAAAACACAAGACACAACACCACAAAACATTGCAATGAAACAATGCTATAAAAACCATGCCACCATGTATTGAAACCAAATACGCACATCCAAACAATACGCGATATAATCAAATAAATCAGCGCAGACCTTAATCAACAGTGCATAGGTGCATTAAATTATACAGCAATTAAATGTTTTTTTATGGTTCTTAACCTAATGAGTTAATTTTACTCACATATTTACAATTATGGCATGTGTTCAAATGAAGGTACTGAACCAGGCGTTTGATGTTGTCACCACATTAGACCCTGAAACAAGGTCCTAAACACAGGTTACTATTTCTCAGAATCAATATTTTCCCATCAGTGTTGGGCGTCCATCTTGGCCCAGAGAGAGGGAGAATGACGGTCCATTGGATTGGCCCTGCATCATTTCCCATAGCCATTGTAGCTTTTCCCAAAACGGAGCAGCAAGAAAACTAATCAGGACAAGAACGAAAGCTCACATATCCCCCTTTCCTTGCTACCCTGCAGTGGCTACCTGCGGCTTGCACCTTTCTTCTGCTTTTGGTTGTTTTTAAAACACTAAATTGTGGAACCCCCAAACTACACTCCTGACTGCTTATTTAAAAATGTCCCCTGTAGAGCCCTAAAGATCCTCTAGGGTCAGCCTGCTCAACATTCCAGTGGCAAGGCATAAAAGAAGTGGAGAGGTAGCCTTTTGTTTTTATGCTCCTGAGCTCTAGAACTCTACTGTAGAATATTTAACTGTGGAATGTTCTGCTGTGGAATACAATCTAATTAAATTAAATAGTTGTATTGGCATGAAAGCAATTGACAATATTGCCAAAGCCAAATAGTTGATATATAGGAATGAATAAGATCCAGCATTTGATTGGTTGCACGAGGTGAGATGTAAGGATCATTTAGATACAGTTATCCCTTGCTTTGGGACATGTTTTGAAACATCTTGCCACAATTGGGGCAGTTATTCCCTCACCCATGACAATTAAAACATTTTATTTTCATGATTTCATCTAGGAATGTTTCCCGCAGGGAGAAAAATTGCTTTCAATAGAGGAGAAAGTGCATTTCTGTTTCTACCTCTCTCGTCATGCAGTGAGCACACACGCACTCCTCTCTGGGTAGCCATGTCTTTTTGTGTCTTCCTCTCTCAAAAGTTAATCGGTGGTCTCTGAGCCTGTGTTTGGTCAAGGTCTGTCTCTGTGTAATACCAGAATACTCTGCTGTGGAATATTCTAATGTTGAATACACGAATGTGGAATATTCTACTGTGGAATATTCTAATACTTTCTAAAATTTCCAGAATCAGTTGACATCTGTAAAAATAACAGATGTCAAAATAACATTTAAACATTTAAAATAGTTTTTAATTTGTATTATTTTTATTGTGAAATTTGATATAGGTTTTTACCGTCATCCATGTAATGTATACATTTGTTTTTCAACTTCCATTTGACCTTTCTATTATTCTGTATTGCGTTTTATTTTCTATTCAGCTTTTTCTGTTTTTAGTTCCATTTTATTTATATGACTTTTCTCTGCATTACTCTTGTAAATACAATTGGACATCTGTGAAACAGTTTGGGTTGCAAATCATTGTTTGATATATAAACTAAATTATTTACTCCTTAGTTTTTTTTACATGCACATTTCTTGAAACTAAATGCAATGTTCTCAAAGTAAGAACCTATTTTTTCTACGACCACGGAATGTGTTATTTTAGCCACAACAAAATTATTTCACAAAATATTCAATCATTGTAATAAATTCAGCTAGATGGTCTTTCAACAAAACGAGATAGCAACTTCAACACCAAATGCTACATGTTTTATATAGGTTATTATTGTAGCGAAAAATAAAACATTGTATCGACCGGATACAGACACCTTTCAAGGCCACGGTTAGGTCTCAAACCGGCTGTCAAACCACCTGGAATGTCTCGTAGCCTAGACAGGCCTGTATAGGGAGGCTTATACCTGGTCGGCAACTGCTGTACTTATAGATACGTTTTTACTAAAATGTTTACCTTTTCGCTTAAAGTGGTGCAAAACACCTTTGTCCAATGATTTCCTGGCACATACTGCATGTTGAAGTTCCTATTGGACAAACGGAATCTCTCTGTTCCGTAGTAACTCAGATAAACGGGATGCATAACATCTTCTTGCGAGAGAGTGCTGCCCTCTTGTGCCAAAGGTGGGAACAGCAAGTGCGAAATCACCATCTAATATCTGTAATTATTGATTTTCCGCGGCGCATTGAGAGAAACTGCACACATACAGTCGGTGAGTAATCACACTACACTCGGGATCAGGTATTATCACCGATTAAAGTGTATATTTTGTGAGACAGTTATTGTAGAGAAAAATATACATAGTCTATTCTGTGTATAGTTGATGAGTTCATAAAGAGCAGGGATGAACATTTCCACGAGCAGACTGGACAGGTTTTTATTGCATCCTAACCACTATAAAACTATTATTAAAATGTTTCCTGATAATTTGGACATTAATCTGCATTTATATTCTGAAATTGTGCTTTAAATAAAATACAGTTCCGTTTCTTATCGTTTTCCCAGGAAGTCACAGAAATACACCCATACTGCTTGTAGCCTATTCAGTAACTTCTGAGTAGGGTGTGAAATTAACACCCACCACCAGTCAAATACAGTTAAAATTTTGATTGTGCCTTATAAGATTTTCTGCAAACGCCGCATTGGTCCGACATGATCAATGCATTCAGAGCCTGGCTGTCTGGCTATTAATGCATTGAATGATAACACATTGGGCTTTCAATATGATGAAATTTTAGTTGACAAACAGAATCAATAAATGAATAATGCTAAATATAGTAAACCCAAATGAAAGATCAATATGAATATCACATGCAAGTCACTGAGGAGAAGAAATACTTGGCTAACAGAGAGGAATGAATAATGCTATAACTGAATAGCAGGTTATCAAAAATCGAGAGGCACACATACTTTGAAACGATGGGAATTACTTCACAAAATTAGCAAATTAAATACCTAGTTCTATGCCCCCTACATTATGTTAATATCCCCAGAATTCTAGAAGAGGTAAACCAGACTGCAGATATAGCAGAGAGATGCATCTGCTTCAGCCTGAAGAACAGTGAACAGTATCCTGGGGCAACACCAATACTGTCACAGGGAACCAGGTGCGGTGTGCACCCAATTGCAGAGACGAACTCGAAAAACACAAAGATGGTGCAAGAAAATAAAAGATTTTAAAACCAAAACAACAAATATGGAGCAAGACATGGGAACTATGCATGATAAAACAACAAACAGGGCCCAAGTCATAAACGGGGAACTAGGAGATAAATACGGGAGGAAAACTAGAGCAGAATCAACTGGAGACAGGAGAGCATGCGCACAGGCTAAGAACAAATCACAAAGACCAAGCAAAGACATGAGAGCAAAGACATGAGGGCAAAAACAGACTTTAATACAATACACTGAGGTAATGAGAGAGACACATGCGGACTGGGGCAAAGAACTAATAATAATAATAATAATAGAATAATTACAACATAGAATAATTACAACAGTTAACATGGATAAGTGAGACAGGTACACAAGGAAATAGGGGAATGGCGCCCTCTGGTGGACATAGGCCGACACTGACACACCATATTCCTTTTCACAAAGAGGGGGAGGGATATTTTTAGTTTACTTATTACTTATTTATTTTGTATTCTCATTAATGTTGTCAGTATTTATCATCAATAATCCTGCTTTGTGTACTTGGTATATTTTATCACAAGATAACAAATTTGTAAAGAAAAAAAAAGAAAAACTGTACATAACCATGACAGAAAATTCTTTAACAACTGTACCTGCTCATCAGATGATACACAAGCATACATTATTAGTCAATTTAAAAATATGCTTTCAATTCTTCTACAAGGTAAATGTTAGAGTTTACAGTATCAATTCTGTAAAGGCAATGCTATTTCATAAGCTGGTACATTGACTGATTGACCATGTTGGTCATTAAAACTCATACCCTGAACCAGCCAGAGGAGGCTGCCTCTTTTCCGCACACCCCGAGTCTGGTTCCTCCCAAGGTTTCTTCCTAACTGTCCCACCCAGGGAGTTTTTCTCTTGCCACTGTCGCCCAAGGCTCGTCCTTGTGGGGGTATACTCATCCTTGTGGGGGTATACTCGTCCTTGTGGGGGTATACTCATCCTTGTGGGGGTATACTCGTCCTTGTGGGGCTATACTCATCCTTGTGGGGCTATACTCATCCTTGTGGGGGTATACTCGTCCTTGTGGGGGTACAGGCCTGGGTTTTCTAGAAAGCGTACTGGGACAATTGTTTGTAAAATGCACAATACAAATACATTTTGATTTGATTCGATCTGATGATAGTCAACAGGGTTACTAAGAAGTCTGCACTCAAACTGCCTTTTGTCAGCAGACTGGTGTGTGAGGATCAGATGGTCACCCTTCAGATAAGCTCAGCGGTCCTCATAAGGGGGTGGAATATTCAGCAGACTGGTGTGTGAGGATCAGATGGTCACCCTTCAGATAAGCTCAGCGGTCCTCATAAGGGAGTGGAATATCCAGCAGACTGGTGTGTGAGGATCAGATGGTCACCCTTCAGATAAACTCAGCGGTCCTCATAAGAGGGTGGAATATCCAGCAGACTGGTGTGTGAGAATCAGATGGTCAGATAAGCTCAGCGGTCCTCATAAGGGGGTGGAATATTCAGCAGACTGGTGTGTGAGGATCAGATGGTCACCCTTCAGATAAACTCAGCGGTCCCTCATAAGGGAGTGGAATATCCAGCAGACCATTAACTGACCTACTTTTACAATAACAGCAAAAACACTCAAATTAGGCCACCAAGGAATCATATTACAATTACAAATTATGCTTGTAGGGCAGGAATTAAGCCATAACTACATAAAACTACAAAAACAAAAATCACCAAATGGAAGCGTATACAAAATTCTCGTCTGCCAGCCAACAACTAATACATCAAAACGCTCCACATCGTGCCAAGCAGGCTGCAGTCATACACCGGGGAAGATTACAGTGGCACCACTGTATAATATTTTTTTTTTAAAAATGTGAAGCTGTAAATGTCAAACGCAGAAAACATCTCCTGTCAGCATCCTGAAAGAAAACTCTCTTTGATCAACCTGTAATTATTATTCTGATCAGCACACTTCTACAATTCCAATCACCTCTTTTGTTTAACCTCCTAAGACCTCGCGTCCACATGCGTGGACATCCACATGCGTCTTGGCTGATCCGGTTAGCAGTCTTCTATAATTATTTGTGACATTTATAAGTGTCTAATGCTGTGGGGTTGTGATACATTGTGAAAGGAAGGCCTTGGTTGTGATGCAGAGTGGTATTCTAAGTCAAGTCAAGGCAAGGCTATAGATAACATGTCAGGTCATAACATAATTCAGGTCATATTTGTGTTAACAAGCAGACACTGTAAAATGTTTGTATAATCTTCTCTACATAAAGTTTTCAAAAGCAGTTTTGCGTAGACGCTTTATTTTTACATTCGTATGATTACCTCCTCATGGCAAATGGTGAAGCTCGTTTATGTGAGTTATTGTTTAATATGGTCCTGACAGATTAGAAACGTCAGTTGGTGTCCAGAGCACAAAGAAAAGCAACAAAAATGAGAAATCCTGTTAAAAAATAGGTAAATAAATAAATTAAGTAAACGGTCACTACTGCTTGCAATCAAGCTTTGGGAAACATACTGGAGGTTGGCAGGGATTGTTGGTGATTGAGGCTGTGTTGCCTAGCAACCTGCCAGAAAGCCTAAAATGGCTGACAGAGCAGTTGCTGTTGCTAGCTGAAGGTCAGATGTTCAGCCATATCCCCTTCACTGCATGAATGTGCAATTTCTGAAAAAATCAGGAATCGAAAGATAACTCTATTAACTAGTAAACAAGATTTCCAGGTACAGGAATAACTACAGGGTTAAGTGGTTTTGAAGATGTTACATGCTCGTGGTAAATCTTCAAATCCATCGTCCTTTTAACTGTGTTACCTGTGTACTTAAAGGACAGCAACACTAATAGAAGTGGAAGCAGGATAAATAATGGATTGTCACGTTGAGTTAGAAGACAGTGCTTTTCGTTTCCAGTCAATCTGAAAGCGCATTACTGTGCGCATCACATCTACAAAGGCTGCAGGTTTTCCACATTACACATTCCACGTAACGTTTAAAGGCTTTCAAATGTGTGTTTAATCAGCTTAGAGGGAAGTTGTAGAGTGAAGGGGATTTGCTTTTACAAACTGTTCTTGAAGCACTAAACGCACACGTCCGTACGGGGATATACTGTAAATCCTGAATATGATGCATAAATATTTACATTTTACAAATCTAGGCCTTTCTTTGTGCACTAATTGTAAGTCGCTCTGGATAAGAGTCTTCAAATATCATCACTTTTGTAAGATCCGCCGTTTCCCTCCAGTGCACCTTCCTTTCGTTTCTCTCGTTTCCCCGTTCCTCATGTTTAATATCGTGTTTTTCAGTTCACCCTGTCGGTCTAGATCCGTGTTTGTGCAGGCTGGGCGTGGTTCCCCGTTTTGTTCCTCATTTTCTCCCCGCAGTAATTATCCTATTGCTCTCTCCCTCTGCTTACATTCCGCACGCACTTTAGTTATTTCATTAGTGCTCTCACCTGTTCCTCTCCCTTTTTAGTCTCCTCAGTTTCTTTCCTTCACTGCCAGTTTGTTGTGTTTGTCAGCTCAGTTTTTGACATACCCTGGCCTTCATTGTCTGTTTGAATATTCGCTCCTAACCTGTTGTTTTTCTTGATTCCTTGCTCCAGCCCGTCCAGCCTGCTTCCCGTTCCTGCTTGCTCCTGCCCCATCTCCTGCCCAGCCCAATTAGTTTCGCCAACCCCGTTTCCAGCCCTTCACTTAGTTTCCCCTGTTCTTTGCTTTGTTGCTATTGCGCTTAAATAAATTACTCCTTGTGGAGTCCTTTTGCCTGAGTTTGCCTCCGAGTCCTGTATTTGGGTCCATACCAGTGTTCAAACCATAACAACCTTTACTAAACTGTGATTCTGAACTGGGAGAATTTTCCAACTGATCAGCTGTGATAAAAAAATAACTGGCCCATACATTACATTTACAATCACACTTCAATCACTTAGCGGATGCTCTTATCTGAACTAACAGTAGTGGAGAGCATCAGTGTTAATCTCAGGAATACAAAAGTGCAATGTCACCAACACAGCCCAAGATGCCTATTCATCATAACCAATAAGCTTCAGGTTAACCAAACAAACCAACAATTAATATTGTAAACTAAAGTAAGTAGCACACAACATATAACCCGTCTTTACACAGCTATGTATATATAACATTACAAAGAGAATCAAATCTCAAGAGGAAGTTGAAAGATTCCTTTAATACTACGAATCAGCCCATTATCCATTCCTTTGTTCACCCACAACTGCAATAAACCAGACGATTTCAATTCTGGCACGAATTAAAATGGGACAAATCAGTGATGATTGGTCCTGAACGGTTCTGATTGAAGCTGATTGGTTGGTAATGAGACAGCTCATTAATAGCCTGTCCAATGTAATGAGAGGATGAAGAGTACGAGTAATGGAGCGCAAAATTGCCCACAAATCAGACCATTATTACGCCTCCTATATGACATGGAATTAGAGCTAAGTCCTGTCCGAGCTGCCCTAATGAGAGCCGCTAACACAGAGTCCGCTCTCTCCATCACTGCAATAGAAATGTTAGATGTGGTATAATATGAGCTTGTCGGCATTCAAATACTTCCCTCTGCTTCTCCGCTGTGATAGAGTCTAACGCTGAAATCAGTTCCTGTACTCTTTCATAAAGCACATATAAAACACTGGCATATCCAGCGCAGTACACTTGCATGCTCTCACACACACACACACACACATGCACACACACACACACACACACACACACACACACACACTGCAGAGTCACATGCACACACATTCATATCAATGACACACAAGCAGAATTACATGGCAAACTCATTAGCCTAATGCTCACTCACTTCAGTCTCCCCAAAAAATCCCTTTAAAGGGCCATTTCACCCTTCATCTTTGGTTGTGTCCTCGCTTAGTCTAGCTCGACTTGACACTACATTAGTCTAGATCGACTTGACACTACATTAGTCTAGATCGACTTGACACTACATTAGTCTAGATCGACTTGACACTACATTAGTCTAGATCGACTTGACACTACATTAGTCTAGATCGACTTGACACTACATTAGTCTAGTTCGATTTGGCACTCCATTAGTCTAGATTGATTTGACACTACAATAGTCTAGTTCAATTTGACACTACATTAGTCCAGGTCAATTTGACACTACATTATGCTTGAATATATAGTAGGTTATTTGCCCATTAGTTGAATGGCGCAGTTCAGTTTGCACTATAGCGAGAGTTGCATCACAAGTATCATTCGACTGGCAGTTGGGCTATAACAGTAGACTTGTTGTTATCCAGGTCATCTTTGGAAAGTCTCCAGGACTGATGCTGTGTTTAATACACAAGATTGGTGATAACAGTTGGGATTTATAGGTAAATGGTGCGTAAATGGTGTCTCCGCAAACTGCACATGAAGGCTGGGTTTTTTGATTGATTGGCTGCTAGTTTTTTCCTTTCCATCTTGCTATTTAAAAAAACCTCCCTTAGAGAAAAATGTTTTAATCTTCAGACTAATTTACATTTATTCATTCATCCTGCAATTTATTTTAAAGACACAGATTTCTGAGAAAAGGGAATGGATAAAGAATAACTTGTCTACGGTTTTCCCCTCAAGGACAGGCAGCTTGAACTCAACTATTCAAATAATGGAGATGTGATTGCATGTGTTGTATGATTATGTAGGATTGGAGTTAAATGCCCATCATATTAATCACTGTGTTGATGTCTTCATGTATCTTGATTTAATAGTGTGTGCTGTTTATTAGTGCTACCTGCTCAGGGACAGCAGATGGAAGCCTCTCTCAAGAGCTCATTCTGGGAAGCCTAGAGGCTGTTCACTGTCCCCATGAAACAAATAAATAAAGAAACTATTCACAGAACACACACCAGCTTTGCCACGTTGTCTTTTGAAAGGCATGAGAGTAACTATGCTGTGAATCTCGATATACTCAAACCCCCGTTTAAACAGAGAAAAAATAAATGAAAAAACTCATTACAGCCCAACAAGACAGTAATGGCTACCGACAGCCCTCCACACCCCACCTAATCAATGGACTGCCCACATCATCTGCACTCAACCCTGATCATTTATAGAGTGACCTGTCATCACTCATTACCTGACTGCCAGAGTTTTTGAAAAGGCAAAGAGCAAAGAAATCCAGCGCAGTTACATCAACGGATGTGCTTCTGTAACTGAGTTTTAGCCGCTCTTTAACTTTATTGTTTTTGGTCCACAGCTGCAGTGTAAATTTGGGACAGCGCAGACAATCATGAGACAATCAGAGGACTGTACTCCATGCTGTTAGCGCAGGACTGTACTTCATGCTGTTAGCGCAGGACTGTACTCCATGCTGTTAGCGCAGGACTGTACTTCATGCTGTTAGCGCAGGACTGTACTCCATGCTGTTAGCGCAGGACTGTACTTCATGCTGTTAGCGCAGGACTGTACTTCATGCTGTTAGCGCAGGACTGTACTCCATGCTGTTAGCGCAGGACTGTACTTCATGCTGTTAGCGCAGGACTGTACTTCATGCTGTTAGCGCAGGACTGTACTTCATGCTGTTAGCGCAGGACTGTACTTCATGCTGTTAGCACAGACAGACTGCACACCTCCGATGGACACGGCGACTAAAATACAGTTGCATTCGTAGCCTACTACAATAAGTGCAAACGAAAAAGATATAATTTTTTTTTAATAATACGGTTTTAGGGGTTTAATTATCAATTATCAAGTACTTGTAACAGAATCGTTCTCTGCAAGTTTCCAAACAACATGGATTTTGGTGTTCAATTTCTGTTAGGGGAGGTTTTCTATTACAAGTACCTGAGAGCATTGCCATGGCAACCATTTAAAAAATCTGAAAGAAATACACCGCAGACTAGTAAGGTAATGATGCGTAATAACGTCCTGTCTTACAAATAGAGTATTAAGAGCATTTTGCCGTGCTTCCCGTCTCTCACATCAGCTATAAAATAATTTTACTTGGATTTTGTCTAGATTTTATTTCACATGCAGCAAAGAAAAGAGGGTAAGAGTTAGTGATGTGAAGTTCGCGAACGAATCAGTATTTTTGAACGACTCTTTATGCTGAGTCGTCTGAGTCGACTCGCCAGTTCGAGGGAATCGTGCTTACCCACGGCTCTGGCTCTTAGCTCTGGCTCTGCCTGATTTCTACTACAGCCGGGAGACACTCCCCCGAGACACTCAGCAGTGGTTAATGCGCGGCGCGCAGTTTCTGATAGCTAAGTTAGAACCTACGTAAGAATATATATATTTTTAATTTGATCTAACAATACTGCACACACTTTTGTGAAGTTAATAATCGCCCCAGCTCATTCCAAAGTTATTATGGCTACTAATGGTTAAAAAAAGATACGTAGCTACAGTAGCTATACTACCCAACTGATCAGCACGAAATCAACTCGACTCAATTTAAGAGCCATGAGCCGCGGCAATATCCCACGGCTCCAGACAGAGCCGGAACCAGAGCCGTGACACAAACCGAAGTTATTTTCGAGTCGCTTCTTCAGGCAGAGATGACTTGTGAAGCCCACTACAGAATCTCAGTGTTCAGCCCACTACAGTATCTCAGTGTTCAGCCCACTACAGAATCTCAGTGTTCAGCCCACTACAGTATCTCAGTGTTCAGCCCACTACATTATCTCAGTGTTCAGCCCACTACAGAATCTCAGTGTTCAGCCCACTACAGTATCTCAGTGTTCAGCCCACTACAGTATCTCAGTGTTCAGCCCACTACAGTAACTCAGTGTTCAGCCCACTACAGTATCTCAGTGTTCAGCCCACTACAGTATCTCAGTGTTCAGCCCACTACAGTATCTCAGTGTTCAGCACACTACAGTATCTCAGTGTTAAGCCCACTACAGTATCTCAGTGTTCAGCCCACTACAGTATCTCAGTGTTCAGCCCACTACAGTATCTCAGTGTTCAGCCCACTACAGAATCTCAGTGTTCAGCCCACTACAGTATCTCAGTGTTCAGCCCACTACAGTATCTCAGTGTTCAGCCCACTACAGAATCTCAGTGTTCAGCCCACTACAGTATCTCAGTGTTCAGCCCACTACAGTATCTCAGTGTTCAGCCCACTACAGTATCTCAGTGTTCAGCCCACTACAGTATCTCAGTGTTCAGCCCACTACAGTATCTCAGTGTTCAGCCCACTACAGTATCTCAGTGTTCAGCACACTACAGTATCTCAGTGTTAAGCCCACTACAGTATCTCAGTGTTAAGCCCACTACAGTATCTCAGTGTTCAGCCCACTACAGTATCTCAGTGTTCAGCCCACTACAGAATCTGTGTTCAGCCCACTACAGAAACTCAGTGTTCAGCCCACTACAGTATCTCAGTGTTCAGCACACTACAGTATCTCAGTGTTAAGCCCACTACAGTATCTCAGTGTTAAGCCCACTACAGTATCTCAGTGTTCAGCCCACTACAGTATCTCAGTGTTCAGCCCACTACAGAATCTGTGTTCAGCCCACTACAGAAACTCAGTGTTCAGCCCACTACAGTATCTCAGTGTTCAGCACACTACAGAATCTCAGTGTTCAGCCCACTACAGAATCTCAGTGTTCAGCCCACTACAGTATCTCAGTGTTCAGCCCACTACAGTATCTCAGTGTTCAGCCCACTACAGTATCTCAGTGTTCAGCCCACTACAGTATCTCAGTGTTCAGCCCACTACAGAATCTCAGTGTTCAGCCCACTACAGTATCTCAGTGTTCAGCACACTACAGTATCTCAGTGTTAAGCCCACTACAGTATCTCAGTGTTCAGCACACTACAGTATCTCAGTGTTCAGCCCAGATCTGATTCTGATTCTGGGTGTGTAAACAAGATTCAATGTTTTTTTGAGGGCAATTTTCACAAATCCAGTCTTTGTTTGAGTAAAACTCTCTCTTACAGAGTTGGTTATTAGATCATACCGATCAGAGAGAAAACTTTGTTTAATTAAAATCCTGGAGATCCTGTTTATCAAGCAGAGAAACTGAAAAAATGGTGTAGTATCCCGGAGATTTCAATATTGGGTCTGTGGACCCCTGGGGATCTTTGAAAGTACTGTAGGGGGTCCCTGGCCAGACTTGACATGCAATGACTATCCAGATTTGGGAAAATATAAAAACCTTTTCTTTAATTAAATAACTACGATGGGGATCGCCTGGATGTCTTTCAGCATGGGTGAGGGTCCCTGGAAAGGTTGAAAACCCCTGGTGTACTTTATACAGTGGTGTGCATAACTGTGTCTCTTTGCTAATGCATGTGTGTGTATGTATGTGCTCTTCAAATGTCCTAGAGTGCACATTATAATGTGCATATACTATATAAGTGTAGTGTTATAATGTGCATATATGCACATATATGTGTGCATATCTGTAAATCTCGATGACTGCGTTTGTGTGCATGTCTGCATGCGTGTGGTGGCGTGTGCTGTATGTTGATATTTTTAATCTCTTATGCTGTCATCTATTGTGTGGTATTGGTGAATACTGTCAACCCCCCCATTGGAAAAAATGCTATTATAAATGTGACAACATGCACAACAAAAGAGATTAGCCTAATTTATATACTGATATACATTTCCAGAAAATGGTTGCGGTGATTCTCATAAAGATTTGTTCAGAATCTGAGTGAGGAAGTTTCATGACTCTCCATCAATTGGGAACATTTGTTTTCATATAGTAACTACATGAAAAAGGGAACCTTTTGTAAACAACACTAATCCCACTACAAAATGCATTTCAGATATGCACTACAGAAATCCCATACATTTCCCCCTACTCTTGTACAATATAATAGTGCTACGTACTGTTCACTCAACTGAGTTCGCCAGAAAGAAAAAAAAAAAAAACACATTTTACCGCGCGCAGCACGTCTGAAAAATATGCTTGCACATTCGCCCAGAGCATTTGATTATCATTTACAGAGAACTGAAGTGGTGCGAAGCAAATCCCCCATAGGAGACCAACGCTGCGCGCACTTTCATCTGTAGCTTCTGCGATCACTTGTCATTTTAGGAATGATGGAATTTGCATAGATCTGATCACTGACGTGTCGTCACTGGGAGTCTGAGCCGACTCGTTTCCTAGAAGATCCTGTTAGCTTGTCTTGAGGAGACGACAGACTCCTCGTTACCTTACGCACAAAGATACCAAGGCCACCAACTAAGTCGAGTAAATAATTACGGGACAAATAAGGTAAGTTTCCGTTTTGATTATTGATAAGGCTATGACAAAAAAAGAGCAAAAGTGTCAAATTATGTTATACCGGTTTACTTGCAAAAGCTTAGCTGACAGCCTTCCACAGTGATTTTATACTTGTGTCAATTATTACATTATCTGTGCCTGCGACCGGGGGTAGGCTACATTTATATTTGTGTGTGCGCGCGAACCAAATCGTGACATTGGTCTTGTCGTCCGAATAGTTTCCCCGGCGATACACGCATTGTACCTACATCTGCTATTTTGGTTTACAAAATTGCACCGGTCTTTATAAATCTTGGTAATAATAATAATATTATCGTTGAACACCAGATGGCAGCTGAGCACCTCCCCCCTCCCTGTACTTCTGTGTAAAAGTATAAACTGGTTTTTAAAGAGGTAGCCTACTTGACATGCTTGACATGAGAGAAAGAGAGAGAGAGAGAGAGAGCTTCGGCCATCCAGGCTAAAGAGACACAAGAGCACGTGGGCCTAAATGAATGGTCATGCATTGTATAGGAGGATGCCTGTTGATGGAATATTATTACTATGAATCGTACTGTACAGACAGATTTGTGAATGAATCCATTAAAAAAAGATTAACAAAACATTCCTTGAAATCAGGCCATCTGTTGCCTAAGTTTAATGGTCTTATTTTAAAATAGTCCGTTACTTGGTTTTATAACAGAATAAAAGGGTATAATAACACTGTTGAATTTGGTACTAACTAGGCGTTACTAGTGCACCAAGCATCAGAGGTATATAAAAAAAACATGCATGTCAGGTTAGGTAAACTCCAGCCATTGCCCTTGACCAAGGCACTGGCCACAGACCTGGAGTTGTTCCCTGGGCGCTGCACTGTGGCTGCCCACTGCTCCTAAGTAGTTAGGGTGGGTCAAATGCAGAGAGCAAATTACCCCACAGGGTCAATAAAGTACTTATTATTATTAGTGTTATTATATATAAAATGATCTGCTTGTAAAACTGGAGCCAAATATTTGTAAACAAGCCCAAGTATCAATTTGAATATGTGAGCAGCAGTATTCTACATAATATGCATGCATTTATCTATTTAGCCCTTCTGAAGAGGTGATTATATAATCAGTTTACTCTGACATGGTTGTTATCTTATAATAAAAAGAAACAGGAGCCATAAAAACAAATGTGCATTAACCAGTGGGTTCATATTTTATTACTTTCATTGATTATTGCTTTTATTGCCTTATTTTATTGCACGTTTTAAATGGACAAGCAAGAATTTGTTATAATGAAGAAAATGTACCTTTATCATAACAGGCAATTCAACTTTTATGTGGTACATAGCTTTAAAAACAAGGGCCAAACATTCTTCTTAAAAAGACTATATATCCCCATTTATAAGTAATTGCCTTGTTTTTCCCTTTACAGTGGATAAACGGCTTAACCCCAGGGCCCAGTAGTTCAAAACTCTTAATCCCTATCCGATCGAAAATTTTGTCCCGGTATTTCAAAGCAATTCAGGATAGGATCACCCTGATCCAGATTCAGAATTTTCACCAGATCCTGAATATCAGTGCTTTAATCCTACCCATCGCCACCTATTGGATATTAAGAACAACATTAGGAAGACAGACCGCATAGCAATTTATAGCCATTTATTAAAGATATAATGATGAATTATATGAATATATATAATTTTATTGATATATACTCATTTGGTTGAATACACTGTTCTGAGAGGTAGGCTCGAAGCCACTCTAAAAGGTTTAGCTCCCATTGAGAAAGTTCACACCATTACAGGCTATGAGATAGGACTCACCATTTTATCTTGTTTCTGGCTTGAGGGATAATGTAAAACATATGCAGAAATATTTCTTCAACTGTCCACTATATTTTAGATTTTATAGATCTCATTATATCCCTCTAAGTTGTAGGCTAATGCTGAGTGGCTGGGTGATGCAGCACCTGTTTAATTATTAATAAGTAATAAGTTGAGACATTAAACATTATTTCTTTGGCATATTTGTATTGATTTATTGAATCCACCAAAAGTGCCATACATCAGAATAAAAAACAGAAAACATACATCAATGAATCAATCAATGGCCTTGCAATGCCAACCACACCCAGTGCTCACACCAGTAAATTTCCCCATCACCAGTTCCATTAATAACCATTACTTGATTACTTCAGTGATTCATTTTAAGGAAAGCACTCCTTTCCAGGATGAGCCTTGCCCTGTTTCGGTGGCCACAGGTAAGCGTGGCACTAAAAACCCGCTCTGCAAAGGCCTGGGATGCAGGCATCACTAACAGGTCCAGGGCAAGAGGTTTAAGATGAGGATAAATAGTTGAACTCTGCTTATATCCTACAGGAGTTGTCAAAAGGTAGTTTTGTTTTTAAAGTAGTACATTCATTTATAATTTCATGGAAATATGAATAGGCTACTATTGGGACGTCAACTACTACCACTAGGGGACGACCGTGGATAGGGTAAGCATAATTGAGTAATATTGAATGCAAACCCATAGTTTTCTTTTTAATTGCTCAGAAGCCTACACACTTATTTAGTTCCCATTATAGCTCATTTTACTGATTGGACAGTTTACTATGTTTTATTACGCAAATGTATAATTTATTCCCCAGAGGATCCCATCACATCGCTCAAGGGCCCTTAACTACAGAGATGGCCACGACGTTCATGCAGTTCTCACACTCTGCTCGCATTGGCTCTCTCTGTGCAGTCATGCTGTAGGTTCAAGCATTCATATTGTGTTCACAGTGACCAACAACACAACCGTGTGCAAGCCTGACACATCCATAGGTAATATATTGTCATGGGAGACACACAAAGTGTACATTCACAATGCACACACACAGGCAAAACATTCAAAGCCAAAAATGTGCAAACACATACACATACAAGCACACATGCACATTATAAGCACACACACATACAAAGCACACATGCACGCACACACAACAACAGTCATTCACACAGGCAAAAATATAAAAAACCACATATGTACATACAAACACATAAATACATACACATATTAATAGTCATTCACACACAGGCAAAGACATTAAAAACTACACATGCACATAAATATACACACACACAGACACACACCAGTAATTAGCTATATCCTCTCTGATTGTTATTCTCATGTTATTCCCCATAGAGGCTGTTGTGGGATTTAAATCACTGAGAATATGAGAATGAATCTGTGGAAATGCACATGGACTCAAATCCACTCAAACAGGAGTGGCACTGAGGCCAGTGGCTTTGATCTCTGTCATGTGATGATCTGTCCCATGACTACTCTGGATGCCCCACCACATTAAGGACACGTCCTTCTGCAGAAGATGGGGGGGAGGAGAATTGAAGAAAAGCGGAGCGACAGAGAAGAATAGAAGAAC